>CM046968.1:0-10000 GCA_025698475.1 Gossypium anomalum | reverse complement strand
GGTTTTTTTAGGTTTTAGGGTTTAGGGTTTAGGGTTTTGGGTTTTAGGGTTTAGGGTTTTTAGGGTTTAGGGGTTTAGGGTTTTTGGGGTTTTGGGGTTTAGGGTTTTAGGGTTTAGGGTTTTAGGTTTTTAGGGTTTAGGGTTTAGGGTTTTAGGGTTTAGGGTTTTAGGGTTTAGGGTTTAGGGTTTAGGGTTTAGGGTTTAGGGTTTAGGGTTTTAGGGTTTAGGGTTTAGGGTTTAGGGTTTAGGGTTTTTAGGGTTTTAGGGTTTTTAGGGTTTTTTAGGGTTTAGGGTTTTAGGGTTTAGGGTTTTAGGGTTTTTTAGGGTTTTAGGGTTTAGGGTTTTAGGTTTTTAGGGTTTTTTTGGTTTAGGGTTTAGGGTTTTAGGGTTTTAGGGTTTTTAGGGTTTAGGGTTTTAGGGTTTAGGGTTTTTAGGGTTTTTAGGGTTTAGGGTTTAGGGGTTTAGGGTTTAGGGTTTTAGGGTTTTAGGGTTTAGGGTTTTTTAGGGTTTAGGGTTTAGGGTTTTAGGGTTTAGGGTTTTAGGGTTTTAGGGTTTTAGGGTTTAGGGGGTTTTAGGGGTTTAGGGTTTAGGGTTTAGGGTTTTAGGGTTTGGGGGTTTTAGGGTTTTTAGGGTTTAGGGTTTTAGGGTTTAGGGTTTTTAGGGTTTAGGGTTTAGGGTTTTAGGGTTTTAGGGGTTTAGGGTTTTAGGGTTTAGGGTTTAGGGGGTTTAGGGTTTAGGGTTTAGGGTTTTAGGGTTTTTAGGGTTTTAGGGTTTTAGGGTTTAGGGTTTTAGGGTTTTTAGGGTTTTAGGGTTTAGGAGTTTTAGGGTTTAGGGTTTAGGGTTTAGGGGTTTTAGGGTTTAGGGTTTTAGGGTTTTTAGGGTTTAGGGTTTAGGGTTTTAGGGTTTTAGGGTTTTTAGGGTTTTTTTAGGGTTTTGGGTTTTAGGGTTTAGGGTTTTAGGGTTTTTAGGGTTTAGGGTTTAGGGTTTAGGGTTTAGGGTTTAGGGTTTAGTTTAGGGTTTTAGGGTTTTAGGGTTTTAGGGTTTAGGGTTTTAGGGTTTAGGGTTTTAGGGTTTTAGGGTTTAGGGTTTTAGGGTTTAGGGTTTAGGGTTTAGGGTTTAGGGTTTTAGGGTTTTAGGTTTTAGGGTTTTAGGGTTTTAGGGTTTAGGTTAAAATTTAGGGTTTAAAATTTTTAGGGTTTAAAATTTAGGGTTTTAAATTTAGGGTTTAAATTTAAAATTTAGGGTTTTAGGGTTTAAAATTTAAATTTAAAATTTAAATTTTAAAATTTAATTTAAAATTTAAAATTTAGGGTTTTTTAATTTTTAAATTTAAAATTTAAATTTAAAATTTAAATTTAAAATTTTTAAAATTTTTAAATTTAAAAAATTTAAAATTTTTAAAATTTAAAATTTAAAATTTAAATTTTAAAATTTTTAAATTTTAAATTTAAAATTTAAATTTAAATTTAAATTTTTTTAAATTTAAATTTAAATTTAAATTTAAAAATTTAAAATTTAAATTTAAAAAATTTAAATTTAAAATTTAGGGTTTTTAAAATTTAAATTTAGGGTTTAAATTTAAAATTTAAATTTTAAAATTTAAATTTAAAGTTTAAATTTAAGGGTTTTAGGGTTTTAGGGTTTTAAATTAGGGTTTTAGGGTTTAAGGTTTAAATTTTAGGGTTTAGGGTTTAGGGTTTTAGGGTTTAGGGTTTAAGGTTTAGGGTTTTAGGGTTTAGGGTTTAGGAGTTTAGGGTTTTTAGGGTTTAGGGTTTTTGGTTTTAGGGTTTAGGTTTTAGGGTTTTAGGGTTTAGGGTTTAGGGGTTTAGGGTTTTTAGGTTTTAGGGTTTAGGGTTTAGGGTTTTTAGGGTTTTAGGGTTTAGGAGTTTAGGGTTTAGGGTTTAGGGTTTTAGGGTTTTTAGGGTTTAGGGTTTTAGGGTTTAGGGTTTTAGGGTTTTAGGGTTTAGGTTTTAGGGTTTAGGGTTTAGGGTTTAGGGTTTTTAGGGTTTAGGGTTTAGGAGTTTAGGGTTTAGGGTTTAGGTTTTAGGTTTTAGGGTTTAGGGTTTAGGGTTTTAGGGTTTAGGGTTTAGGGTTTAGGGTTTAGGGTTTAGGAGTTTAGGGTTTAGGGGGTTTAGGTTTAGGGTTTAGGGTTTTAGGGTTTAGGGTTTTAGGGTTTAGGGTTTTAGGGTTTAGGGTTTTATTTAGGGTTTAAAAGTTTTAGGGTTTAAAATTTAGTTTTAAATTTAAAATTTAAAATTTAAAATTTAAAGTTTAAATTTAAATTTAAATTTAGGATTTAAAATTTAAATTTAAAATTTAAATTTAAATTTAAAATTTAAAATTTAAAATTTAAATTTTAAATTTAAATTAAATTTAAATTTAAATTTAAAATTTAAATTTAAATTTTAAATTTAAATTTAAAATTTAAATTTAAAATTTAAATTTAAAATTTAAAATTTAAAATTTTAAAATTTAAATTTAAAAGGTTTAAAATTTAAAGTTTAAATTTTTAAATTTTAAAATTTAAATTTTAAAGTTTTTAAATTTAAATTTAAAATTTTTGGTTTAAATTTTTAAAATTTTTTAAAGTTTAAAATTTAAATTTAAATTTAAATTTAAAATTTAAATTTAAATTTAAAGGGTTTTTAAAATTTTTAATTTAAATTTAAATTTAAAATTTTAAAGTTTAAAATTTAAAATTTAAAATTTAAAATTAAAATTTAAATTTAAGGGTTTAAAATTTAAATTTTTAAAATTTAAATTTAAATTTAAAAAAATTTAAAAATTTAAATTTAAATTTAAAATTTAAATTTTAAATTTAAATTTAAAATTTAAATTTTAAATTTAAATTTAAATTTAAAATTTAAAATTTAAAGTTTAAATTTAAATTTTAAAATTTAAAATTTAAAATTTAAATTTAAAATTTAAATTTAAAATTTAAAATTTAAAATTTAAATTTTTAAATTTTGAAATTTAAATTTAAAATTTAAATTTAAATTTAATTTAAATTTTAAAATTTAAATTTTAAAATTTAAAATTTAAATTTAAAATTTTAAATTTAAAATTTAAATTTTAAATTTTAAAATTTAAAATTTAAATTTAAAATTTAAAATTTAAATTTAAATTTAAATTAAAATTTAAATTTAAAATTTAAATTTAAATTTAAATTTAAAATTTAAAATTTTTTATTTAAATTTAAAATTTAAAATTTAAATTTAAAAGGGTTTAAAATTTAAAGTTTAGGGTTTAAAATTTAAAATTTAAAATTTAAATTTTAAAATTTAAAATTTAAATTTAAATTTAAAATTTTAAGGGTTTTAAATTTTAATTTAGGGTTTAAATTTAAAATTTAAAATTTAAATTTAAAATTTAAATTTAAAATTTAAAATTTAAAATTTTTTAAAATTTAAAATTTAAATTTAAAATTTAAATTTAAAATTTAAATTTTAAATTTTAAATTTAAATTTAAATTTAAAATTTTTTAAATTTAAAATTTAAATTTAAATTTAAATTTAGGGTTTAAATTTAAATTTAAATTTAAAATTTAAAATTTAAAATTTAAAGTTTAAATTTAAAAATTTAAATTTAAAATTTAAAATTTAGATTTAAATTTTTAAAATTTAAAATTTAAATTTAAAATTTAAAGTTTTAAATTTAAAATTTAAATTTAAAATTTAAATTTAAATTTAAATTTTAAATTTAGGGTTTAAGTTTAGGGTTTTAAGGTTTTAGGGTTTAGGGTTTAAGGTTTTAGGGTTTAGGGTTTAGGGTTTAGGGTTTAGGGTTTAGGGTTTAGGGTTTTAGGAGTTTAGGGTTTAGGGTTTTAGGGTTTAGGGTTTTTAGGGTTTAGGGTTTAGGGTTTTAGGGGTTTTAGGGTTTAGGGTTTAGGGTTTTAGGTTTAGGTTTAGGGTTTTTAGGGTTTAGGGTTTTGGGGTTTTTAGGGTTTTTAGGGTTTAGGGTTTTTAGGGTTTTAGGGTTTAGGGTTTAGGGTTTTTAGGGTTTAGGGTTTTTAGGGTTTAGGGTTTAGGGTTTAGGGTTTTAGGGTTTTTAGGGTTTAGGGTTTAGGGTTTTAGGGTTTAGGGTTTAGGGTTTAGGGTTTTAGGGTTTAGGGTTTAGGGTTTTAGGGTTTAGGGTTTTAGGGTTTTAGGGTTTTTTGGGTTTTAGGGTTTAGGGTTTTAGGGTTTAGGGTTTAGGGTTTAGGGTTTAGGGTTTTAGGAGTTAGGGTTTAGGGTTTAGGGTTTAGGGTTTTTAGGGGTTTTTAGGGTTTAGGAGTTTAGGGTTTGAGGGTTTAGGGTTTAGGGTTTTAGGGTTTTAAATTTAGGGTTTAGGGTTTAGGGAGTTTAGGGTTTAGGGTTTAGGGTTTAGGGTTTTTAGGGTTTAGGTTTTAGGGTTTAGGGTTTAGGGAGTTTAGAGTTTTAAGGATTTAGAGTTTAGAGTTTAAAATTTAAAATTTTTTAATTTTAAATTTAGAATTTAAATTTAAATTTAAATTTAAATTTTAAAATTTAAAATTTTAATTTAAATTTTAAAAATTTAAAATTTAAATTAAAATTTAAAATTTAAATTTAAATTTAAATTTAAATTTAAATTTAAAATTTAAATTTTTAAAATTTAAATTTAAATTTAAATTTTAAATTTAAAGGGTTTAAATTTTAAATTTAAATTTAAAATTTAAAATTTTAAATTTAAAATTTTAAGTTTAAAGTTTAGGGTTTAAGGTTTTTAGGGTTTAGGGTTTAGGGTTTTTAGGGTTTTAGGGTTTAGGGTTTAGGAGTTTTAGGTTTTAGGGTTTAGGGTTTTAGGTTTAGGGTTTTAGGGTTTAGGGTTTTAGGGTTTTAGGTTTTAGGGTTTAGGGTTTTAGGGTTTTAGTTTTAGGGTTTAGGGTTTTAGGGTTTTAGGGTTTTAGGGTTTAGGTTTTAGAGTTTGGTTTTAGGTTTGGGTTTTAGGGTTTTAGGGTTTAGGGTTTAGGGTTTAGGTTTAGGGTTTAGGGTTTAGGGTTTTTAGGTTTAGGTTTTAGGGTTTAGGGTTTAGGGTTTAAAATTTAAAGGGTTTAAAATTTTAAATTTTAAAATTTTTTATTTTTTAAATTTAAAGTTTAAAATTTTAAATTTAAATTTAAAATTTAAAATTTAAATTTAAAATTTAAAATTTTAAAATTTAAAATTTAAATTTAAAATTTAAATTTTAAATTTAAAATTTAAATTTAAAATTTAAATTTAAATTTAAAATTTTAAATTTAAAATTTAAATTTAAATTTAAAATTTTTAAAATTTAAATTTAAAATTTAAAATTTAAAATTTTAAAATTTAAAATTTAAATTTAAATTTAAAATTTAAAAAATTTAAATTTAAAATTTAAAAATTTAAATTTAAAATTTAAAGTTTTAAAAAGTTTTTAAAAAATTTAAAATTTAAATTTAAAATTTAAAATTTTTTAAAGTTTAAAATTTAAAATTTAAAATTTAAAATTTAAAATTTTTTAAATTTAAGTTTAAAGGTTTAGGAGTTTTAGGATTTAGGGTTTAGGGTTTTAGGGTTTAGGGTTTAGGGTTTAGGGTTTAGGGTTTAGGGTTTAGGGTTTAGGGTTTTTAGGGTTTTAGGGTTTTTAGGGTTTAGGGTTTTAGGGTTTTAGGTTTTTAGGGTTTTAGGAGTTTAGGTTTTAGGTTTTAGGGTTTCGAGGTTTAGGTTTAGGGTTTAGGAGTTTTAGGGTTTTAGGGTTTAGGGTTTAGGGTTTTAGGGTTTAGGGTTTAGGGTTTTTAGGTTTAGGGTTTAGGGTTTAGGGTTTTTAGGGTTTAGGGTTTAGGGTTTTTAGGGTTTTAGGGTTTTTTAGGGTTTTAGGGTTTAGGGTTTTAGGGTTTAGGGTTTAGGGTTTTTAGGGTTTTAGGGTTTTAGGGTTTTAGGTTTTAGGGTTTTTAGGGTTTAGGGTTTAGGGGTTTAAATTTAGGGTTTTTTTAATTTAAAATTTAAAATTTAAATTTAAATTTAGGGTTTTGAAATTTTAAAGTTTAAAATTTAAAATTTAAAAATTTAAAATTTAAATTTAAAATTTAAAATTTTAAATTTAAAATTTAAATTTAAAATTTAAAATTTAAAATTTAAAATTTAAAATTTAAATTTAAAATTTAAAATTTAAATTTAAAATTTAAATTTAAAATTTAAATTTAAATTTAAATTTAAAATTTAAAATTTAAATTTAAATTTAAAATTTAAAATTTAAATTTAAAGTTTTTTAAATTTAGGGTTTAGGGGTTTTAGGGTTTTAGGAGTTTAGGGTTTAGGGTTTAGGGTTTTTTAGGGTTTAGGGTTTTAGGTTTTAGGGTTTAGGGTTTTTTAGGGTTTTAGGGTTTTAGGGTTTAGGGTTTTAGGGTTTAGGGTTTAGGGTTTAGGGTTTAGGGTTTTTAGGGTTAGGGTTTAGGGTTTTAGGGTTTAGGGTTTTAGGGTTTAGGGTTTAGGGTTTAGGGTTTTAGGGTTTAGGGTTTAGGGTTTAGGGTTTTAGGTTTTTTTAGGGTTTTAGGGTTTAGGGTTTTAGGGTTTGGGTTTTAGGTTTTAGGGTTTAGGAGTTTTGGGTTTTTAGGGTTTTAGGGTTTAGGGTTTAGGGTTTAAAATTTAGGGTTTAAAATTTAAAATTTAAAATTTAAATTTTAAAATTTAAAATTTAAATTTAAAATTTAAATTTTTAAAATTTAAAAATTTAAATTTAAAATTTTAAATTTAAAATTTAAAATTTAAAATTAAAATTTAAAATTTAAAATTTAAATTAAAATTTTTAAAATTTAAATTTAAAATTTAAAATTTAAAATTTAAATTTTAAATTTAAAATTTAAAATTTAAAATTTAAATTTAAATTTAAAATTTAAATTTAAATTTAAATTTAAATTTTTAAATTTAAAATTTAAAATTTTTAATTTTAAATTTTAAATTTTAAATTTAAATTTAAAATTTAAATTTAAATTTAAAATTTAGGGTTTAAAATTTTAATTTAAAGTTTAGGGTTTTAGTTTTTAGGTTTTAGGGTTTTAGGGTTTAGGGTTTAGGGTTTAGGGTTTAGGGGTTTTAGGGTTTAGGGTTTAGGGTTTTAGGGTTTTAGGGTTTAGGGTTTAGGGGTTTAGGGTTTAGGGGTTTAGGGTTTAGGTTTTAGTTTTTTAGGGTTTAGGGTTTTAGGGTTTTAGGGTTTAGGGTTTAGGGTTTTTAGGGTTTTTAGGGTTTAGGGTTTAGGGTTTTAGGGTTTAGGGGTTTTAGGGTTTTAGGGTTTAGGGTTTAGGGTTTTAGGGTTTTTAGGGTTTAGGGTTTTAGGGTTTAGGGTTTAGGGTTTAGGGTTTTAGGGTTTAGGAGTTTTTAGGGTTTTTAGGGTTTAGGGTTTAGGGTTTTTTTAGGGTTTAGGGTTTTAGGGTTTTAGGGTTTAGGGTTTAGGGGTTTTAGGGTTTGGGGTTTAGGTTTAGGGTTTAGGGTTTTAGGGTTTTAGGGTTTAGGGTTTTTAGGGTTTTAGGGTTTAGGGTTTTAGGGTTTAGGGTTTAGGGTTTTAGGGTTTTAGGGTTTGAGGTTTAGGGTTTAGGGTTTTTAGGTTTTTTAGGGTTTAGGGTTTTAGGGTTTAGGGTTTTTTAGGGTTTTTTAGGGTTTAGGGTTTAGGGTTTTAGGGTTTAGGGTTTAGGGTTTAGGGTTTTTAGGGTTTAGGGTTTAGGTTTTAGGGTTTTAGGGTTTTAGGGTTTTTAGGGTTTAGGGTTTAGGGTTTAGGGTTTTAGGGTTTTAGGGGTTTAGGTTTTAGGGTTTTTAGGTTTAGGGTTTAGGGTTTAGGGTTTAGGGTTTTAGGGTTTTAGGTTTAGGGTTTAGGGTTTAGGGTTTTAGGGTTTAGGGTTTTTTAGGGTTTTTAGGGTTTAGGGTTTAAAATTTAAATTTAGGGTTTAGGGTTTAGGGTTTTTAAAATTTAGGGTTTAGGGTTTTAGGGTTTTAATTTTAAGTTTAAAGGGTTTAAAATTTTAAATTTTTTAAAATTTAAATTTAAAATTAAAAAATTTAAAATTAAAATTTAAAATTTAAAATTTAAATTTAAAATTTAAAATTTAAATTTAAAATTTAAAATTTTAAATTTTAAATTTAAAATTTAAAATTTAAATTTAAAATTTAAAATTTAAATTTAAAATTTTTAAAATTTAAAATTTAAATTTAAAATTTAAAATTTAAAATTTAAAATTTAAAATTTAAATTAAAATTTAAATTTAAATTTAAAAATTTAAATTTAAATTTAAATTTAAAATTTAAATTTAAAATTTAAAATTTAAAAATTTAAAATTTAAAATTTAAAAAATTTAAATTTAAATTTATTTAAAATTTAAATTTAAATTTAAATTTAAAATTTTAAATTTTTTAAATTTTTAAATTTTTAAATTTTAAAAGTTTAAATTTTTAAAATTTTTAGGGTTTAAGTTTAGGGTTTAAAGGTTTAGGGTTTTAGGGTTTAGGGTTTAGGGTTTAGGGTTTAGGGGGTTTTAGGGTTTAGGGTTTTTTAGTTTTAGGGTTTAGGGTTTAGGGTTTAGGGTTTTAGGGTTTAGGGTTTAGGGTTTAGGGTTTTAGGGTTTTAGGGTTTTAGGGTTTTTAGGGTTTTAGGGTTTTAGGGTTTTAGGGTTTAGGGGTTTAGGGTTTTAGGGTTTTTAGGAGTTTAGGGTTTAGGGTTTTAGGGTTTAGGGTTAGGAGGGTTTTTAGGGTTTAGGGTTTTAGGGTTTAGGGTTTAGGGTTTTAGGGTTTTTAGGGTTTAGGAGTTTGGGTTTAGTTTTAGGGTTTTAGGGTTTTTAGGGTTTAGGAGTTTTAGGGTTTAGGGTTTAGGGTTTTTAGGGTTTAGGGTTTTTAGGGTTTAGGGTTTTAGGGTTTTAGGGTTTTAGGGTTTAGGGTTTTTAGGGTTTAGGGTTTTAGGGTTTAGGGTTTTAGGGTTTAGGTTTTAGGGTTTAGGGTTTTTAGGGAGTTTAGGGTTTAGGGTTTTAGGGTTTTAGGGGTTTAGGGTTTTTTAGGGTTTAGGGTTTAGGGTTTAGGGTTTAGGGTTTAGGGTTTTTAGGGTTTTAGGGTTTTAGGTTTAGGGTTTAGGGTTTAGGGTTTAGAGTTTTAGGGTTTGAGTTTTAGGGTTTAGGGTTTGGGTTTTAGGGTTTAGGGTTTTAGGGTTTAGGAGTTTAGGGTTTAGGGTTTGGGGTTTAGGGTTTAGGGTTTAGGGTTTTAGGGTTTAGGGTTTAGGGTTTTTAGGGTTTAGGAGTTTAAAATTTAAAATTTAGGGTTTAAAATTTAGGGTTTAAATTTAAAATTTAAATTTTAAATTTAAAATTTAAAATTTAAAATTTAAATTTTAAATTTAAAATTTAAATTTAAAATTTAAATTTAAAATTTAAATTAAAATTTAAAATTTAAAATTTAAAAATTAAAATTTAAAATTTAAAATTTAAATTTAAAATTTTAAATTTAAAATTTAAATTTTAAATTTAAATTTTAAAATTTAAAATTTAAAATTTAAAATTTAAATTTAAAGTTTAAAATTTAAAATTTAAATTTTAAATTTAAAATTTAAAATTTAAATTTTTAAATTTAAAATTTAAATTTAAAGTTTAAATTTAAAATTTAAATTTAAAATTTAAATTTAAAATTTAAATTTAAAATTTTAAAATTTAAAATTTAAATTTAAATTTAGGGTTTAGGGTTTTTAGGGTTTAGGAGTTTTTAGGGTTTTAGGGTTTTTTAGGGTTTTAGGGTTTTAGGGTTTAGGGTTTTTAGGGTTTTAGGGTTTAGGGTTTGAGGGTTTAGGGTTTGAGGGTTTTAGGGTTTTAGGGTTTAGGGTTTAGGGTTTTAGGGTTTTAGGGTTTAGGGTTTTAGGGTTTAGGGTTTTAGGTTTTAGGGTTTAGGGTTTTTAGGGTTTAGGGTTTTTAGGGTTTTAGGGTTTGAGGGGTTTAGGGTTTTAGGGTTTAGGGTTTTAGGGTTTAGGGTTTAGGGTTTAGGGTTTAGGAGTTTAGGGTTTTAGGGTTTTTAGG